>CM076397.1:31977765-32025144 GCA_038363315.1 Mugilogobius chulae
TGACATTTCCAGTGTCTTCTTCGCTGTTTTCATTGGCTACTGGTGTGTTAAGGTAAATATAGTTTTAGGTAAGGTAAGGTATACTTTATTGTCCCCGTAGGGAAATTTTTTTAATTACATCAGCTAAATTAGGCTCGGGAAGCGTCTGTGGTTACCATGGAAATAATGGCAAATCCGCCATGTTTGTTGATAGTTTAGCAAAACTTCATAAGAATACATTAGACAAAATGATTTAAAAAAGTAAACAAAACAGCCGTGAAACAGCCCAATAAACTGCTGGGTCAGTTCTGGTAAGTTTATCTATCACTATATAGTGTCAAAATGTGATTTAATAAACGCTATTTTCGGTATTTAGCATTTTAAAAATCTCTATTGGTTTAACATTGGACCAACTGAACATTCTACAGCTGTATGATGTCACCATCCCGAGCCTAATAGCAAAATATATGAAGAAACTGACAAATAAAAGTTGATTATTACAGGAAGCAATCTGAGTTCTAAATCATAATCCCTCCACGTGTCGTCAAAAAGTTTTAAAACGCAACTAACAGTTTCCTGAAGCAATCATTTAACAATATTTAAGTGTTACAAAATATTATCGTTTGTTAACCCTCGTGCACCCCTTTAAAATAATCACACCTGTGGTCCTAGAGTGCAAAAATGCACTCTCATTTTTAACACCCATTATTTTTATATAAAACAATTTTTTCTCCAACTTTTTCACATCATTCTCTTCGTCTACTTCTCCTCTAAACATAGATATTAAATATTATAAAAATTATTACAATTTTAACCCCTTAAATGCTGTTTGTATGTGAGAAAGTAGCATATTTTTGATGCTGAAAAAGTGAAAAAAGTGGATTTTTTCAAAATCCTTCAATATTTTTTTCTTTCATGGTGTGGGATTTATAGACCCTGGTGGTGCCCTAAAACAGTCCCAAAACTGATTTGATCACTTTTATAGTTTTTGCATAATTTCAATTTTTAAGAAAAAATCACACCTGTGATCCTAGAGTGCAAAAATGCACTCTCATATTTAACACCCATTATTTTTATGTAAATTAAACTTTTCTCCAACTTTTTTCACATCAATCTCTTCGTCTACTTCTCCTCTAAACATAGATATTAAATATTATAAAAATATTAAAATTTTAACCCCTTAAATGCTGTTTGTATATGACAAAGTAGCATATTTTTGATGTTGAAAAAGTGAAAAAAGTGGATTTTTTCAAAATACTTCAGAATTTTTTTCTTTCATGGTGTGGGATTTATAGACCCTGGCGGTGACCTAAAATAGTGTGAAAACTGATTTGGTCACTTTTATAGTTTTTGCATAATTTCAATTTTTAAGAAATAATCACACCTGTGGTCCTAGAGTGCAAAAATGCACTCTCATATTTAACACCCATTATTTTTATATAAAACAAACTTTTCTCCAACTTTTTTCACATCATCTCTTCGTCTACTTCTCCTCTAAACATAGATATTAAATATTATAAAAAATATTAAAATTTTAACCCCTTAAATGCTGTTTGTATATGACAAAGTAGCATATTTTTGATGTTGAAAAAGTGAAAAAAGTGGATTTTTTCAAAATACTTCAGAATTTTTTTCTTTCATGGTGTGGGATTTATAGACCCTGGCGGTGACCTAAAATAGTGTGAAAACTGATTTGGTCACTTTTATAGTTTTTGCATAATTTCAATTTTTAAGAAATAATCACACCTGTGGTCCTAGAGTGCAAAAATGCACTCTCATATTTAACACCCATTATTTTATATAAAACAAACTTTTCTCCAACTTTTTTCACATCAATCTCTTCGTCTACTTCTCCTCTAAACATAGATATTAAATATTTTAAAAAATATTAAAATTTTAACCCCTTAAATGCTGTTTGTATATGAGAAAGTAGCATATTTTTGATGCTGAAAAAGTGAAAAAAGTGGATTTTTTCAAAATCCTTCAATATTTTTTTCTTTCATGGTGTGGGATTTATAGACCCTGGTGGTGCCCTAAAACAGTCCCAAAACTGATTTGATCACTTTTATAGTTTTTGCATAATTTCAATTTTTAAGAAAAAATCACACCTGTGGTCCTAGAGTGCAAAAATGCACTATCATTTTTAACACCCATTATTTTTATGTAAATCAAACTTTTTTCCAACTTTTTTCAACCAATCTCTTCGTCTACTTCTCCTCTAAACATAGATGATAAATTTTATAAAAATTATTTCAATTTTAACCCCTTAAATGCTGTTTGTATGTGAGAAAGTAGCATATTTTTGATGTTGAAAAAGTGAAAAAAGTGGATTTTTTCGAAATACTTCAGAATTTTTTTTTTTCTTGGTGTGGGTTTTATAGACCCTGGGGTGCCCTAAAATAGTCCCAAAACTGATTTGATCACTTTTATAGTTTTGGCACAAAGTCCATTTTAAGATCTAAAAACACCATTGGCCCAGGTTTAACACACCTATGACAAAGCAGTAACCACTAACAATACCCTTTTACTTCTTACATACTGTACATTTTTCTCAAACTTTTTTTCACATCAATTTCTTTATCTACTCCTGCTCTAAACATAAATACTAAATATTGCATAAATTATTAGAATTTTAACCCCATAAAAGCCTTGTAAGTGAAAAAGTATATACATACGTTTTTGATTGAAAAACATGAAAAATGTGGTATTTTTGCATTATACTTCAATACATTTTACTTTTTTAGTGGGGGGTTTATAGAGGCTGGGGGTGTGCTAAAATAGTGCCAAAACTGACTTGGTCACTTTTTTAGTTTTTACATAAAGTCCATTTTTTAGACATAAAAACACCCTTGGTCCACCTCTGGCAAAGTAATAACATCTGACAATATCCCAATATTTTTAACATATTGAAAACATTTCTTCAACTTTTTTCACATCAATCTCTTCATTTACTTCTGCTCTATTCATACATATTCACTTTCATTTCATATTTTGACTTTTTAACCTGCCTAAGCCCAGCTCAACATGTGGAGATGGTTCCTATAAGAGACCTACTGCAGCAGCTCACTGCTCCTGACCGACGCCCCAGTGGCTCTAAAGAATGGCTCAAATACACACAATGATTAGGGATCAATACAGTTGACCTCTAACTTTATACTGAAACATTTTTCTGCTCTTTGTCTACTCATTTCGAGAGTCACAAAGAAAACTATGAGCCAATAGGCAAAAACGTTCTCTTGAAGTTTACGTTCAAATGCACCTGTGTAAACAAAGCTGCACTTT
This sequence comes from Mugilogobius chulae, assembly GCA_038363315.1. Classification (NCBI taxonomy): domain Eukaryota; kingdom Metazoa; phylum Chordata; class Actinopteri; order Gobiiformes; family Gobiidae; genus Mugilogobius; species Mugilogobius chulae. The sequence continues at coordinate 31,981,027 of CM076397.1, forward strand.
GTTTTTTATTTGGGTTTATCTGCTGGACAAGTGTTTGATGGCTCTAATTCTGACTATATTTGAAGGGGAAAAGTGAAAAAGTGTGTTTGTGTGTCTGGATAAGTCAAAATAAGGTTTTACGGGAGAATAAAAGAGGACCACATTTGAGGGTGTAATTTTGACAGGATTTGATTGTGATGGATTTTCACACTTTAGACTTGCACTTGCATTCTGGCTCTCTCACACCTACATATAGTGGCCCCATCTAAAAATTTTACTCAGGTACAAGCAGACAACCCTTAGGCATCCCCCCAAAACAAAAAAATATTTTAGGTGAAAAAAAAATTGAGCAGAAGTGGGAAAGACATTTGTAGGTTCAAATGCACAAATGCATGTTTGTGTTGCATTCAAGGAAAAAAAGAAAATGCAACTAAAAATTTAAATGCTTAAAAAATCTTAAAAATTCAACCCCTTTTCATCAGTGAGAAACAAAAAAAATATTTCTAAAATCACATTTTAAAACAAATCTGTAGTGTTAAAAAAGTGTGTTTATAATGGAAGTCAATGGGACAAAAATGCACTCTAGGACCACGGGTGTGAGTATTTGAATTATAGGCTTAAAAAATTACTTGACACAAAAAATAACCACAGAATCTGAAAGAGCGTCAAAAAACACACAACCTGGCCAAGTTTCATGAGATTTGGTGCACCACAGCAAAAGTTATTGAAAAAAGAAAAGTTGCGATGGACAAAAATGCACCCGGGGGTGTAGGAGGGTTAAGTCATAGTATCTGTGTCTAATATGTGGGATTTGGCCACATTTACAATGGTGGTTACAGGTAACAGTTGTGGGTTCAGCTCCACATATGTCATATATTTTGTGGACAAGATACAACTACAAACCTCATACAAATAGCCAGTCTAGGTGAAAACATGCAAAATGTTCGTTGAATCTTAATATAATAATTTTAACTGAAAAAAATGTCTAATGTCTAACCTGTGACTGTCATAGGAACCTACGACTGGAGTCTAGTTTAGTCTTTTCTGTCCCAAATTACATGATTGGAACAAGAGTCTAGTCACAGACATCTCCACTGGGGCTGTAGTCCACCGATTAATCAACTCAAAAGAAAACATGACAAAGTCTTTGAAGCTAAAAATATCTGCTCATTTATTTAACTGAGATTATGTTTGAAAAGACTAAACATTTTGTGAAGTTCATGCAAAAACAACAATTTATACAGAAAATGAATAAGAAACAGTGTGTTTATGTCAAAAAGGGCAAAAGGTAAGCAAATCTTCAACTAATTCACTACTTTCCTGTTGCTGTTGAATATAACACTATATAATCTAATGGGTCTACATAGATAGATGGATAGACAGCCGTTGGGCGTTTGTCAGGAGCAGTGAGCTGCCGCTGAACGGCGCTCGGGGACAATCTCCATGTTGTGTTTGGCTTAGTCAGGGCCTTAGCTAGAGGAGCAGGTGCAGCTGGAGGTGGAAACCAGAGTGAGAGACAGATGACAGTCAGGTGCAGGTGGAGCAGGTGAACTTCTGTTGTTTCAGTCGGAGATAAGACCATCCCCACAAAATCTTCCTCTGCAAAAGCTTCGGCTGCAGCAGATGTAAAAGTTCTGTAGCATTTCAGTGGTCCAAAGCTATCAAAGTTATCTTTCATAGCTTCATGTACCATCTCCATGGTTACAAGACAAAGGCAACAACTCCATTCATACATCAGAGGCCAGAGTCTTAGTTGGTTGAAGTCTAAAGTTGTCTTGCCAAAAACTGAACTAAAAACTAAAAAAAGTTTCAAAAAGTGCTCAGTGACTCCAGAGAGACAGCAAGAGAGCAGCCGACCACTCCGTTTCAAAACTATATATTACAAAAAAGGGTCCACTGGGTTGACTAATGACTCCAATGACCGATTGATCGATTAAATGACTAAAGAACTACAGCTCTAACCTCCACACTACACGAGTGATGCGGCTGCGACTAGCTTCAGCTTTGACTAATTTATAAATGACATGGGGACAAAAGAGGCAGAAAGTCGTGTAGCGTGTGGCCAGTTTTAGATAGAAACTTGACTTATGCAAACTTAGACAATATGCACTTTTCATAATGGTGAAAACACAGTTAAAATAATATAGGAAAAACAAGAGTCAAATAATAAGGCATTGAAGAATACTAAAGAAAAGAAATAAGGTGATTGTACCAGTTCTATACGATACTTTAAACTGCCTAACAATCACCAAACACAGCTTTAACATCGTCAAATGAAGTGTTTTTTAATAGACTTTGCATTCACAAGTGGAGCCGTGCAGGCCGTACACTCCGTCTTAAAACACATTCTCTGAACCAGATAAATAATGTAAAAGTGGTAAAAATGTCCGCCGCCCTCCTGCCCGGCGTGAACTCACCCTTTTGCCAAACGCCTGACACTGCTTACGTAAGTGGCTCCTTTTCAGAAAACGCCCCATTAGCATGACAATACCCCGCGGCTGCTGGTGCGACGGAGGGAGGGGACGGGACGGGACGGGGGTCTGCGGAGAAGAGAGGGCTCCTGGACATTTGGAGACCGCGCCGCTGCTCCGTCAAGACTGGATGTTTCTGTAAAGATCGGGTTTGTGGAGTATTTCTAAAGGAGTTTATTTTCACTGGAGAAAGTTCTGAGGCTGGATTGTCTTGCCTGAGATTTAAAGAAAGCTTCGGATGTGGAGAACGGCGGGATACCTGTCAAACCAGCCACGATCATGCCATGTAACTGTTCAATCTGTTTGGAAAGAGGAAATCTAATTACGTCTACAAGCTTTTAGACTGAGAGCGAGATGACTGCGGCTCTGCAAACCGGACTGCTGCTCTTCTCTGTCGTGGTAAGAAAACAAATGCATCAATATCATGTTGGTTATTTGTTACCAGATCAGATTTTAGAAGAAGGCTAGATGATTTGGGGAAAAAAGAATCATTTATTTCCTCATTAGGGCTGGGCGATATTGATAAAAGTAGATATCCTGATAATTTTTGGGCATTCATCGATTACGATATTCTGATGATACTACGTCAAACCAACACGTCTTTAAATGTAGTATTTGAAGTGTGATAATCAAACTAATAAGGATGTAATCGACTTAACATTTGACCCCAAACTGCTCTCTCAACATCTCAGGCGTTTTGTTTTAAAGAACTATTTGTAAAGAAACAAAGCCAGCTACGCGAGATTGTCCAATACGATGGAAAATCGATCGAAAACTTCAGAAATCGTTCAAAGTTTGCAGAGATTGAATCAAAAGGCCAGAGTCGATCTGTTTTGCTCATAGAGTCACTGACTTAGACACAAACTCTGTGGTTGTATAACATAAAAAATAATACAATAACAGCCACAATGTTTGAAGAAAACAAAGCGTGAACTGAAAGACCTGACTGAATGGGTTTTATTGGACACTAAATATGACTGTTTACTGTTCAAATGTTGATAAAAATACAAGTTCAGACTCACAAACAACAGCATCTGTGTTTTAAACATCATTTATTATGGTAATTGTCCCATATCTCTGTCCAACACACACTGCGTTTACATGATCAGGGAAATCAGACTAGGCTAGAAAACCGGACTCTACTTGGTTTTCCCCTCAAACCGGCCGGACCAGTTTTGCTCCTGTTTACATGTGAGAGAGTAAACTGATTACCCTGGAGAGACTGGTCCTGCTGTGTTAGATTCACTACTGCAGGATTGAGGCTGTAATTTGTTGAATTACTTTAGCATTGTTAATGTTGTTTATTTTTATTAACTGTTTGTAATAATGTTTGTTAAATGACACAGTTTTTTCTGGAACATGTAGGACTGTTTAAAACATTTAGATCAGTGTTAAACCTGGAGTTAAATGTGAGATTGTGTGTGCCACTTTGTGCAGGCACTTTATAATTCTAAAATTCTTAATTTATTGTTGGAATGTGCTGTGGTCAGGGGTTGTGAGCTGCTCAGTTGCATTTGTCCGGCTGCAGACCGATTGTCTGTTTACATGAGTCTGAAATCAGACTACAATCGGTCGGGACCACGTGCGCCAACTGGTTTTACTAAAACCGGTTTACAGCTCCTCAACAGGTCTGCCCGGGTTTACATGAGCTTTGGAAAACTGGTTTAAATCGGACTAGGCTAGTTATCCAGTTTTCCGGGCCTCCATGTAAAACAGTCTCACAAGAAAGCGTACTTTTACCACGAAACAAAAACAGTGTATTATGACTACGATTTCACACCTTCTTTGTGTTCTTATGTTGCCATACATTTAGCACGAGATGAAAAAGCGTAAAAATGACATGAGATTTGGGGACGTTTTCTTCAGGTGTAATGTGTAAGTTTAGGTGTGGAGCTTGGGGCAGGTTAAGATTAGGATCAGGATTTCATTAATATTCATAAATAAGAACACTTACCATTGGCAAAACAGCCGTGAACTCGTGTTAATCATACGTAATTTACATGTCCTGTAATGTCGTGGTAAAAGTACGCTTTCATGTGAGATCAGGCTCGATTGTCATGTATAAAAAAGACTAGTACAAATATAAATGTTCTACCCTTACGTGAAAGAGCACAATGAAACGTTCTACATTTGCATTGTTTAGCAGCTCGTTTTGTAGCCTTTTTTTTACTATTAATGATATACTCCATATTCAGTTTTTGCATATCTTCAAAACAACAATCACAATATATATTATATATATTATCTATAATGTGATATTGCACACCTGTAGCATCAAGCATGTGTTTAAGTGTTAGTTGAAGTTTAATGATCAGAAAAATCAGACTTGACTGAGTTGACTAGAGACATTTTTGGTCGACTTAAAACATGTGCTGCCGATTGATTTGTCGACTAAAAGCAAAACTACAGCAAGTGTCTCAATGATCTGACCAAATATCTGACCCAAACTGCATGAGAAAGAGGTAAAAATACAAGTACAATTTCTGCTAGGGCTGGGCGTTGTGGCAAGAAATTAAAATCACAATTTTCTTGGAGCCAGATCACGATTTCAACTTCATCACTATTCTTGTAGACAGTATATTTTTCTCCTGTCTTTGGGATTAACACAATTCACTATCAGCTAAATCCAGCTGTCAAAATCCCACCAGTGTTGCCAGATTTTCAGAGAGAAACGAGCAAATTTAACCCTTCAATAAAAAGTAATCGATTATTTTGGACATTGTGTGTTGCTCCAAAACAAATGTGTGTTTTTCTTACATTAATAACAACTTTTAGACATGAAAACATTCTAAAAATCCATGTTTCAATCATGTAAAAGGATATATTTTCATAAATCAAACCTGAAAATTTACTTAAATTCATTCCTTTTATGAACTAAAAGCGCAGTCCTAAAGAGACTTCAAAAAAGAAGCTTTAAGTCGCTGTAACGACTTGGATTTGGCAACTCTGAGACTAACAGCCCGATCTTGCCCTTTGTCCTAGCCGGTCTTAGCCTTGGTCTTAAAGGGACTGTACTCGATTTTTTTGCAACAAGATAACTTAAAAGCAGTTTCCCCCTAGCACTGATGCCTTGTTAATGTATCTATTCAGGTGGAAATTAGTCCCCAAAGTCCTGTCTATGTCTAATAAAATCCCGTTTGTGTGCAGCTTTATCTGTTTTTGTTTTTAGCATTGTGGCTAACTGTTGTTAGCATAGTGACTCACCTCGCTGCTAAAAGCTGTGAAAAAACATTAAAACTCATCATGATGAACAATTCTGACGCTCAGAATGCATTAGCTACGTGAGGAAATCATGTAGCGGAAAAAGGTTAAAATTAATTATTTCTGTTTGTTTACATTTTTAGGATGCAAAAAGCAGGTACAGTCCCAGTTTTAATGTTTTTTCACAGCTTTTAACAGCGAGGTGAGTCACTATGCTAACAACAGTTAGCCACAATGCTAAAAACAAAAACAGAAAAAGCTGCACACAAACAGGATTTTATTAGACATAGACAGGACTTTGGGGACTAATTTCCACCTGATTAGATACATTAACAAGGCATCAGTGCTAGGGAGAAATTGCTTTTAAGTTATCTTGTTGTAAAAAAATCGAGTACAGTCCCTTTAATTATTCCTCTGTTGGCCACTAGTGGCTCTCTCCAAGCTCTATACACTGTCAGTGTAGAAGGTGTGGCTCTATTTGGTGAAAGTCTATAACTTGACAGACTTTAACAACTTTGTCTAAAAATGTGTCTTTTCTTTTACATAAAGCTTGTTGACTTAATAAAAAAGATAATCAGATGTGAGAGTGAACATGGGTCAGTGTGAATGCTATAGAAAGGCCAAAGAGGCCATCATGTATTTTTTAAACCATTTTTTACGTGTCAACGCGTTATAAAAAAATTTGGCCTCTTTGGCCAACATTTCACGAAATAGATTTCTATTATTACAGTTTTTTTCCAAACTGAAGCTGCTGCTACAGTTCTCTTTTGCCTGTGATCCTAAAGCAGCTGCTCACTTGTCACAGGCCTGAGCATGTGTCAGGTTCAATGAACAAAACTGCACCCCCACATCTGGCTGGAGCCACACCTTCTACACTGACAGTGTATAGAGCTTGGAGAGAGTCACTAGTGGCCAACAGAGGAATAATTAAGACCAAGGCTAAGACCGGCTAAGACAAAGGGCAAGATCGGGCTGTATGAGTTGTATTTGAACAGACAGATGTAGCAGATAGAGAAAAGGGAAATCACATACAGACAGTATTGCCCAGACCTAGTTTCTGCTTTAAAGTTTGATCTCATTAAAACTCATGTATGACAGTTGCCAGTTACAGTGAAAGAAAAATGGTCCAACAACTGATCGATTAGCCAAATGATCGTTCCTTCCAGCTCTATACTGGAGTTTAAGAACTGAATGTTTGTGTGTTTGTGTTGCAGGTGGTGTGTGAGAGCGAGCCCACTCCCATCAGAGCGTCCCACACACACGGTGAGACACTAAATCACTCTCGTTTTACTGTCGCCTGGTTCTTTTCATTGTGCTGGTCTTTTATTGGGTTTAGTCCAAACATAAAACACACAGATTACACCACCACACTGGAGGAAAGTGAGTGACACAGAGCATTTTTGTCTTTTACCATTTAAACACTTTAAAATTCATTTGTTTGATATGCTGGTAGCAAAGCATTGACTTTTTTTTTATATAGTAATTAGGGCTGTCACTAACGATTATTTTAATAGTCGATTAGTCAGCGATTATTTTTTTTTACGTGATCTGCTAAACACATTTTTGCTTACATCATGCTTTAAGCCATTCTCAACAGGCTCGAACACCGCTGAAATCTCACTCCAGCTTTTGTGAAACGTTGGCAGCCCTGAGAAAAGCGTTGACGTGCGTATTTAAGTTAGGATAAAGGATAAGGATAAATCACTTTATTATCATTCACAGAGTATTTCCTGGAAATACAGAGGAACGAAAAAATCGTTTCTCACCAGCAAAGTGCAATGTAATAAATAGATTAATTAAAAACAATTAATAATTACTAAAATGTATATTAAAAGAAACCTAACCCCAGATTCCAATGACACACACACAACACTCCAACAGCCAGCGACACATACAATTCATATCAGATCAGTTCAGTTCGCATTTAAGAGTCTTGCAGCTTGTGCAAAGAAACTATTTAGCATCCTGCTAGACCTGCAGCTTATGCTCCTGTACCTCTTTCCCGATGGCAACAGTGAAAAGAGGTGGTTAGTACAAGATGCAGAATTAATTGCACGATGAAAACGCTACAGAAAATGTTATCTCATTCATGCTTTGTTAACGTAACGTGAGTTAAAGTTACCTGTAGGGCGATGGCGGCGAGGACGACGCCAAAACACCAGGATGCACCAGGTGTTCGTGCATAACCGTCGTGCTGCTGTGAAACATGAGTTTGGCTTTGCTAAGTTTACATGACACGGATCTTGCCGTCTTATTTTCATGGAAGTGTTGCTTAGGGCTGTGCCAAAAATCGAAAGATCGAGAGATCGCGATCTCAACTTTGCTCGATCTCGATGATAAGGCTTGCGCATTAAGATCGACAAGTCCATCAGCCAATCACAATGCAGAAAATGCACGCGGCGCAGTCTGGTAGTTTTAGCCAATCACAACGTGGTAAATGCACGCGGTACAGAGTGGGAGTTGCCGCCCACTACAGCCTTTATTTTAAAGATAAAATGGTCATCGTTAATAAAATGCCTTTAACTTTTACTTATAATGACGAGCCACACATTTTATCCGCGTCCGTGCGCGTCCTGAACCAGAGGCAAGCCTCCGGGATCCCCGCGTGTGTTTGAGGCAGCAGCCGGGGAGGCATGCACTGAGCACGGATCAAGCCAGCGTCAATCCCCGTGTGAGACGAGCCTGGGGCGCCGCGGGACCGCGCAGCCCACTTCAGCGCGAGGTTAGTGACAGGAAAGGCTCATACAGACGGCTTCACGCGTAAAGTGTTGTACCTGTGAGTCTCCCGCAGAAACACTCGTCTGTTCCGTTCTTATCTCTGTGAGAGGCGCGCTTTCCCACGTCTCTCTCTCTATTCTCTCCCTTTTCTCCACTTCATAAGCGGCGACGCACTTTCATTTACACGCACGAATTCTCTTCACTTCGTGAATTTGGCCGCTGTATTCACGCGTGAGTAAAGCATCTGTCTTGAGTTGAGAAAAAAAAAGTATATTGCAGCACTTGTGCTCGCTTCCCTGGGAAGCTGTCAGTCATCCGTGAACAGCGTCAGGCTCACGTGTAAGCGTGTATAAGTCTTGTTTACAGTCTGACTCTGAACACACGGACTGACCGCAAAACGAACAAATAATTATAATTAAATAGCCTCCAGTAAATCATGTTTATTTTTCTTTGACTGTTTATTTATTAGCCTTATTATTTATCAAGCTGACCTGGGACGTCTAGTCTATACTTTCTGGTCAATTTTACCATTAAAATTAGGGGGACTTTCACCTATTAATAAATAATAGTGAAGCTTTTTTGAAAAGACATGTAGTTTCATTTTTTTTTTTGTATAATATATAATTTGCATAATACTACCATTTTAGATTATTTTCATTAAAAAAATCGAATCGAAAATCGAGATCGAACGATATGAAGAAAAAAATCGTGATCTATTTTTTCCCAGATCGCCCAGCCCTAGTGTTGCTACACTTTTGAATGTTTGAGTCTATTTTTTATCTCTGGTAAATCCGTGTCTTGTTGCTGTTCTGCCATGTTTGTTTTTTGGCTCCTGCAGCTGCACGTGTCTTCTTCTCAGGTAGAGGCAGGTGCAATACTGCCCCCTGAAGTTCCTGTGGCGCTACGTCAGACAAAAATGATCCGCTCCATTGAAACAAATGACTCCGTGGTGGTTTACTATTGTAAAATGGAAGGATCGATGCATCGACAATAACAAATCTGTGTCGACAATTTTTTATAGTCCACATTGTCGACTAATCGTGACAGTCCTAATAGTAATGTCTAGCTTATTATAAACAGGGGAACCGTGGGGTCTTAAAAGCATTGAAAAAGTACTGAGTTTAAAAATGCTCATTTCAAGGCCTTAAAAGCATTGAATTTCACACAGAAGTAGAGATGGGACGATATACAATATTATCGTTAACCGTGATAATAAAGGGCTGCAATGAAATAATCGTGAAGTTTTTCATAATCGTGATAATCGCACCTGATGATAATCGTGATTATGAGTCTATTCAGAGTTAAGTACAGATTCTGAGACAAAGTTAAATGATTTTTGCTCCACATTGTGTTAACATATTGTGCAGTAATAAATGTTTTGGAGACTTTTAACACCTAAACGTTTAGTAAATTATCGTGATAATATTGTTAATCGCAATTATTTTGGTCACAATAATCGTGAGTGCAAATAATATCGTCCCATACCTACACAGAGGAATTCATTTTCAAGTCTAATGGTCTTCATTTTTCTTGTTTCTTGGATTTGCTGTAATTTTTGGAACATGCTTCCATGTGTGTTTTATGATTACATTTACAAACTCGCACCGACTCACATAAGTTAGAGCGTCTTTGCGACAGACAATTTCTTACTGTAGTAAAGCGTATCAGTAGGGCTGGGCGATATGGCAAATTGCTTTTGATGTAAGTACAATCATCTGATTTTTAAGAAAGTTCCTTCTTCACGGTCAAAGTCTAGATCCATCCGTCATAGCCTGATCAGTGTTGCCAGATTTTCACAGAAAAACAAGCGATTAATCCCAAAACAAGTGACCTCAACCCTTCAATAAAAAAATATTGAAAATAATAATTTAATTAGAATGTTGTGTATGCTAAAAGTCCATTATATGTTTAAATCAGACCTGGAAATCAGCTAAAATCCACATCTTTAAAAGTGCACCCAAAAAACACAACCTTTAAAATTTTTAAGAGACTTTGAAAAAACAAAACAAAACACAGCCCAATATCGCGTTAAAGAAGAAAACTTGGCAACTCTGAGGCGGAGAAAAGTTGGCTGAAAGAGAAAAGTAGGTTGAAAAAAGAGCCTGTATTGGAACAGATGGATTAAACCGAGAAATGGGGAATCACGATCTGACGATTTCACCAAAAAAGCAGATTGACACAGGGATGAGCTCATGATTCGATTTTAATCGCGATATTGTCCAGACCTACGTATCAGTGGTGCTGAATGGGCTAAACAGAGAGGTTAATGAAAACAGCAGCAGCTTACATCAGTGTAAAGGTAATGTTTATTAAGGACAATGTACAGTTACATTAAGCACAATGGCAGAGATGCTTGTACCAGATTGTAGCTTACAGCTCATTTCCATCTGTAGTCCTGGAGAGGGGAGAGGCACATTGGACATGTTTTTAGTTGTAGGAGGAAACCGGAGTACCTGGAGGAAACCGTTTTGCCCGTGATGGTAGCATTAAGTTTTACTCAAATGGTATAGAAAAAGTCTTGAAAAAGTCTTGAATTTCACTTGACCAGAGCTGAAGCTACTGTGTATAAAAATATGATTGATCAATCAAGTTTAACGACTTAAATGTAATTGTTTTAACACATTAACACAGACAAAGTGCTTCACACAGCAGCTCCTCCACGCTCAGTGAAGCAGCAGCTCATCAGAAGAAAAGACCTGTTACAAAAATAAAAGCAGATTAGACCTAAGCCTCACCTCCTACCATGCAGTGAGACATTGTTTTTGATTGTATTGTATTTCCTTTGTGCAGAAGCAGCGTCTCTGGTCCACGTGACGTCGCACTGGGCCTACGAGCTCATCAACACGTCGCTGTCCTTCTCCAGAGCCCAGAGCTTCTGCAGAGGACAGTTCAGCAGTCTGTCCAGCGCTGACCTGGAGGACGGCCTGGACGGTGTTCGTGAGCTGCTCCAACAGACCGGAGTCAACTCAGCCGTGTGGATCCAGGATTCAGCCAAAGCTCCGTCCAAACCGCAGCCTCTGGCCACACAAAGTATGTTCACACTTTTCTTCTGAATTAAAAACAACAACATTCCAGTTCCTGCTCTAGATCAAGGGTCTGCAGTCTGCTCTGTTTCTGTTTGAATTCACTTGCATGGACATTAGGTCTTCATAAATACAACTGTGTTACTTTAGCTTCTTAGAATTTGAAGATGTCATAAGACCCAAAGACAAGTTTTGTGTGTGTTCTTAAAAGTTGTGCGTAGCTTCCACTAGGGCTGCACGATATTGACAAAAAATCTGATTGTGATTTTTCTGTTTGATATTGCGATTTCGAATTTGATATTTAACATACTATATTATATTATATTTTTTTCTGTTGAGTATACCATTTTGCAGTAATTGTAAAATGTGTAATTATGTAATATATATACTGTATATATATATATTTTTATATTTAAAAAAAGTTTAACTATGCATACATTTTAGGCATTAATACTACTGAAGCTACAACCAAGATTGATTGGATGGTGTGGCCTTGACAATTTAGTTGGCCTGCATAAAAACTAACAGTGGCTATTTGTTTAACCTAGTTAAGATTTTTGCCTTATGACAGAAGTATAATTACGCTAACAGATAGCGCCAACTGTCCCTGCACAGCTCTGGCGTCTGAGTGAAAAAAAAAAAAAAAGATCGCTGAAACTTTAAAAACACTGTTTATCTCATGAGGACCGAGCAAACCTGCGAGCCACTGCAGTGTTTATGAACTAATATCAGTCATGCAGCTTTTATTCACTTGGATTTTATGTTTGTGAAGGAAACGGACTGGATTTGCCTCGGAAACTATCAATGTTTTGTCTGTTCAAGCTAAACTAGGTAAGCGGCTAACCTAGCAGCAACTTTAAAACGTAACTCTTTATTTATGAGTGGTTTTATTGAATACGCACTAGAACAGTCATGGAAGCAGTGTTTATAGACTTTTGTTTAGTCGTGTTGTGCAATATAACTATTGCGTAAGAAAATCGAGGCTTTTGCCATTAGCTAATCGCAGTTGTCAATATCGCGGTATCGATTCGATATCGATATATCGTGCAGCCCTGGCTTCCACTTGTGCGTAAGCTGTTGAGAAAATTCTGTCAGATTCATGACGTGTTCATTAGAAGACACATTTTTTCTTAACAGCCTTTACGCCTAATTCACCAAACTCCAGCTACGAACGATTATTTACATAAAAATGAATAATACATTAAGGAAGCTCCGTCCTTCTGTGGCAAATATGAGCCGACCTCAGGACTTCTCCTGGAGCAAAGTGAGAGAGACAAACGAGGAAATAAGAAAGTACAACAGTAGTAAGGGTTACACAGTGACTCTGGTCCTGGGGGTGACACATTTGTAAAAATACATCACCTACATCCATGTAAGAATTACAATTTATGACTGAATTATATAAGAAATACATTTCTGAAATAGCAGTTTCTTTTGTTCCCACGAGTGCTCCTGAGTGTTTTTAGGATTGGTTCTTACAGACAAACAGTTTCTGTTAAAGAACACATTTTGTGAATGAGGCAAATTGTACTTTACCCTGAAATCTAAAACGTGTTTCACCAATGGGCAGTTGGTACATACGACCACTTCCTGTTAGCGTTAGCATTTTAGACACACTCATGTCTCTTTTTAAACTCACAAGTGTCTCTGGTGAAATATTCCTCTGATATGTAAAGTCTTTAACATGTTTTCTGTAACATTCACCACAACTGTCTGATCTAAAGAGGATTTATTAGTTTTAAACTGATGGAGTGAAAACCTCATTGAAATGTCAAAAACCGGAAGTGGTTGTATGTACAGGGTGTACTATTTTAAACAGAAACAAGACAACTGCAATTCAACATTGGCTTCAACAGTTTTTAAATTATTATTTTGTGTTTATCTCATTGTATTATTTTAATGCAGTTATGACTCTTTCTGACTTCGATTTGGTTTGAATCAGGCTCTTTTTCTCTAAAAGGTTGGACCACTGCTCTAGATCTTTAAAGCTGACTTTTGTTTTGTAAATTTTGTCTTCCCCCAAAAAATAATATTGTAAAGGCAGCAAACTTGTGACAAAACCAGACCTCCGCGTACTCTCTGAATCAAATAATAAAAGGTTCTCGTTGTCATTAAGAGCTGAAAGCTGCGCTCTGATTGGCTGTGCTTGGGTGTCCACTCCAGTTTTACTTTGCTGTTTTTAAAAAGATGTTCTTAAACCGTAATTGCAATCAAAAATAAATGTATGTGGATGTTAAGCATGTGCACAAGGATTTTTTTTTATTTTTAGTATTCCCAGATCTCCTTATAGTAACTGTGATAGAAATGAAGAGTTTATAAACACATCTAACACACCTAAACCTGATGTGCCTCGATGTTTCACTGCATTCTAAAGTTCCATCATGCTAACTCCTGCTTAAAACTTTTCTGTTTAGTTTCTAATCAAGCACAAGGTCACACTCGGCTGCTGTGAAATACATTACGAACAATACATCTGCCAAACAATACGGCTCTGTACAATAAGACGGAAGGTTTGTGAAGAATGTAATGTAAACATCACAACCAAAAGAAAAACTTAAATACCACAGATGCTCTAACAACCCTTTTCAAAACGAGAAGGCAGCTAAGACAAGACACCGAATAAGAAGAATAGTTTAGCTGCTACTTGTACAAAATAATAAGGCCGTAAGCTGAATATGTCTGTGCTAAATGATCATATAACAAAACCCCCTCTTCTTTGCCTCTCCTCAGATTTGAAGTTCTCCACTCTGAACTTCCCAAAGGAATCTCGTGACGGTTTCGCCCGGGTCAACTTCTCCTTCCCGGCCTTCTCCTCCATCAGCGTGTGCGTGCGAGTGCAGTGGGACCCCCGATGGAGCGACGTGTCCACCATCTTCTCCTACGCCGCTCTCGTCTTCACCAACGAGTTCCAGCTGCGCAGCCAGGTGGACAGCCAGGGCCGCATCCTGCTGGCGCTCATCGTCCACGGGAAGCACATGCCCTACAAGGCCTCTTTCCCCAACGACGGAGCGTGGCATCACATCTGCGTCACCTGGGAGCGAGCGTGGGCCATCTACGTGGACGGAGAGAGGAAGGACGCGGGGAGCGGAGCGGAGACTTCCAGAGACATTCACGGCGACGGGATTTTCATTCTGGGTCAAGATCAGGATTCGTTCGGAGGGAATTTCACCGAGCCGTTCTTCGGGAACATTACGGATCTGAACGTTTGGAACGGTTCGTTGGAGGCGAGGCACGTGCGGGCGCTGTACGGATGCTCGCCGGTGTCCAGGGAGGTGCTCTTCAGGTGGAGTTTGGAGCAGCTGAGCAGACACGAGCTGGTCAGAGAGATGGAGGCGGTGCTTTTCTGTCCAGGTCAGTCTTTTTAAGTGAAGCAAACCCTCTATAAACTCCACCCACAAACACATTGAACACAACAAACTCATAGAAAGACATTCGGAAGAAGTGAGAGAAGGGTTAGGGTTAGGGTCTGCTTGACCTTACTTTACTTCACTTGTCGCGACCTTATGCTGCGGTCAGACCGGACAGTGTTAAAGTGTCCAGTTTTGCACGTTAAATCGTATTTTGACGCAGAATATTTTCAAAGCTGATGCCCAAATAGGCTCCCTAAGTCAGGGGACAAAGACACTTTTAACACCCAGACGCGCTTCTTTGCGTTCCCTGGTTTTTGCAGAAGGCTTTGTTTTGCTCGTAGGCAGATCATGTTGAGAGAGAGAAGGAGGGAGAGAGATAGAAGCTCGCTGCCTTAATAAAATGTAGCTTAGCACAACTTTAGCACTGGTTTATACATGACAACGAGCATTTTAATAGATCCATGTGAGCACATCGTCAGTCCAGATCATGTCTCGTATGGTTTCTTTGGCCATGTCACCAGATTTTAAGAGCGATGAACGACCAAGTCTTTGAAAAAAGCCCCCCCAAAAATGACTTTTTGTTAATAAAACTAAGTTATTAAAAGACTTCAGTAAACATATTATTGGATATTTGTAGGTCAGTGTCCTCTCTCCTTGATGTGGGAGAACGGCATGTCACTATGTCACAGGAGAGTCGTATCTGATTGGTGGACGCGGGCGTTCAACACTCGAAAGTTCAGCAGAGCCCAGCTCAGGCATCGACGCCTGATGAGGTCAAAGCGTCTGCCGTTTACTTCTCAAGCCGCAGCGTCAGCAGACGCTCGAACAAGCGAATTTCAACGCACTAGACGCCCAAAGACATTAACATGTAAACTGGACGCTTTGGACGCTCCGACACTGAACGCAGCATTAGGCTTCAGTCACAATGCACTTTTGATTGGGATCAAGATTTGTTTACCTGGATTGTCCAGTGCGATTGCAAAACTGTGAACACACAAATTCAGATCTGGAATAAAATGTGGAGAGGTTTGAATTGAGCCCTGGAGCAGTTTGTTTGTTTAGGCCGTTTCCACGCTGCAGCTTCAGGTTTGTGTAACATCTGTGGATAGTTCCATCTCGTTCCTTTCATTCCTTAAAATCACAAAACAGAAAGCGGATTTCAGCTAGATCATCACTGGCAGCGAGTTCAAACCTCCACATACGACGGAAATACTTCATCAGGGACAGACTGTGTTTAGAAAAAGTTATCTTCAATATAAATTAACAGTTTGATAAAAACAAATACTGTTTTTTTCCCCATTCTTGAATGAACGTATTGAATGTGATCTTTGCAGTTTAGTCTTTCATCTAAACTATCTAAACTATTTCACATTTTTAAGGAAGCAAACATCAGGTACAAGACCTTTTAAATGAATTTATTTATATGATTTTAATTCATTACTAATCTTTGTTTTTTTGTTTGTTGTTGTTGACTGTGGATTCTTTTGTCTTTTTACAACACTCTGTCCCAAAGTGTCTGAAAAGCCTAAATCTTGTCCTGTTGTGTTTTCCATGTGGTTGCACCGACAGCGAAGGACCAGCAGATGGAGACACAGGGCTGTAAGACTCTGCAGGGCTGGTCCAATCAGGAGCCGGTGTTTGGACTCACAGACTGCGCTGATGCTTTGCCCTTCATCTGCAGCAGCAGCAAAGGTCAGACTGAAGCGTCGTATTCACACAAAGTCACTGTAAAGAAAAGTTTGTGAACATTGTGTGTGTGCTGAACAACCCAGAGAAATAATGACAATCTTCAGAGGTTATAAAACACATTCTTCTAGTCAAAATATGCACAGTAAGTCAATGTTTAAAGCCACATTTTTCTAATTTTGACTTAGTTTGGTGTGACAGTCATTGTGGTAAATATTGATCATAGTTATGAAGAAATTGACAAATAAAAGTTGAAAATTACAGGAAGTAATTTAAGCTCCAAATGTAAGTAAGTAAGTAAGATATAATGTGAATCTAAAATTATTAATAGATACAGTCAGCAATGAAGTCATATTTGGGGGCGTGGCCTGCTGAGGGGGAAGCTATTTCTATTCTATTTCCCTCTTTTGAGACGTTTTCTGGTGAATTAAGTGTACTTTTAGCACAACTAATTCAAGTCGAGTTACATTCAGGTTTAAATGGAGGTTACTGAGGTGTTGTTATGTCAGAAAAGTAAACGAAGTTAAAAAATATGCTAAAACATGCCAGGCGGCGCTAGCATCACATTAGCATTCAACGCGCAGATACCTTTAGCATTGCTAGATATATTTACATAGTTGGAAGGTTGAATCACTTTATTTATCCTCACGTCTTTGTGTCTGTATTTGACACAATATATCTCCTAAAGTCCACATTTGCTGTTGTAGTTGTTGAGCAGTGACTGATAAAGTTGTTGTTCTGTTTCACTCCTCGTGTTATTTTTCATTTTTCATTTTATTCGTTTATTTGAGCACTCACAGAGTATAATACATACAGCGTGTAGTTACATAGTAACAAGGCTCAAAAGGAGTAGGCAGAAGCAGAGCTTATGGGAGCCTACCCCCTTTCATATAACAAAACATTGGGCAACAGCTGTTTGCTTGAGCACTAATAAACATTCGAAAAAGATATCCATGTCAATATACAGTATATAGATCAAAAGGTGCAGCAAAACATATACGAGCATTTACTGTATATTCATACATCTACACATTCACATACAGATACATACACATATAGGTCAGATTGTATGCACAATTGGACATGTGCTTGTTCATAAGCACTAGTGTAAGTGCTTGACCCCAGACACACACACACACTAAAAAAACGTGTGTGGGTCTGTCGATGAAGGATGTATTGATAATTGGTGTGTCACCCATACCCAGGTCAACACACAGAGTGTG
The DNA here is from genome assembly GCA_038363315.1 of Mugilogobius chulae. Taxonomy (NCBI): domain Eukaryota; kingdom Metazoa; phylum Chordata; class Actinopteri; order Gobiiformes; family Gobiidae; genus Mugilogobius; species Mugilogobius chulae. Next base: position 31,998,678 of record CM076397.1, read on the forward strand.
TGCACCTGTTTTGAGTGAAATGCACATTTGATAAAACAAATTAAACCCTGAGGTGTATTAAATACCGAATATTCATTACAAACGCATTTCGAAGCAATCCGTTACATTTCATTGGCAAATACATATGTATACTTATTAGATTTCAATAAGCCTACAAAACATAAGGTTCAAAGCAGCCAGATGTCTTGCAATTTAAATATTACTGCTATATCATCCAGATGAAACAAGTTGGTATTTTATATGAGCAACATACTGTAATAGTGTCTGTGTGCACCCATACCCAGGCCCATACACAACGTGAGTGTGCCTGTTTATGAGTGAATGTAATAATGTAATAACAATGTCTGTGTGCACCCATACCCAGGCCCATACACAACGTGAGTGTGCCTGTTTATGAGTGAGTGTAATAATGTAATAATGATGTCTGTGTGCACCCATACCCAGGCCCATACACAACGTGAGTGTGCCTGTTTATGAGTGAATGTAATAATGTAATAACAATGTCTGTGTGCACCCATACCCAGGCCCATACAGCTTTCCTCCTCGGAGTATGTTAGTGGGCGTGATCTCGACTCCTGTGTTATTCATGTTGATTTTGGCTCTGTAGATTCTCCTCCACATGTGTCTCATTTACTGGACAAAAGACAAGAATGAACTTCACCTAAACAGCCAGACTGGGTAAAAACAAGATGAATATTTAGTGAAATCTTAATCCTAATCATGTTCACTAAACTGCTCTCTCTAACACCGGCCTCACACTGCCTCCAGATCCAGATCCATATCCAGATCCGGATCCGTCTAGGTCCGGTTGTCACTCACACTGCCTCCAGAATATGCATGCGTATGCACGGACTCTGCTGGCCTCGCGAGACCACGAGTTCACAGGGATTCACGCTCAACTTGGGAGTTTCAGGGAGTTTACGCGATCTCTGGCACATGGATATGTAAACAAAGAACACTCACGCCGTGTTTTGGGCTTATTTCACGTCACTTCATTTTCTGTTGGATTTTTCGTCGCATAATGGGTAAGTACGGGACGTTTATTTACCTCCTGTGTGTTCAATAGTCGTGTTTATGTCGAGCATTTTGCTGTATTTGTTGTAGTAGCAGAAACGTAATGTTTTTACTTTGAAAACCACCGGATTCACTTCACCCGCGAGCGCTTGGTTTCCTGTTTGTCGTGTCTTGTTTTCACAACTTCACCATAAAGGGCTCCGGAGCGCTCCGGCAGTCCGGAAAAATTTAAATGAAACGGAAACGATACGGACGTACGGAGCAGAGCCGCGCGGCTCGCCGGACCGGACGGATCGCGGTGTGAGAGCCTCTCATTACTTTTCAAGAAACGGAAAGCCTCCGTACGCCAGACCGGAGTACGGACTGGATCCAGTGTGAGACCGGGGTAAGGAAAAACGCAGTGCTGTCAGTGAAACTATAAACGCTTCTGTTGTGTTTGTCAGGTCTACACTAATGTTTGTGTGTTTATTCTCAAAATGTGTTCTTAAAAACAGTAAACGAGGTCCTCTGAGAAAGCACATTTAAGGTGTTTAACCAATCAAATTGAAAGTATTATAGTTTATGTGTTAAATAATAAAGAGACTTGAAATTTTTCTATTTTTAAAGCAGAATTGAGCTGTAAAACTGTGACAGTATCTAAAACAGCTTATGAACAACTGTTTGCTCTGTGTTTTTCCTATTTAGGGCAGTATGTATCTAATCTGACATACGCACTTTAAAGTGAAGTGAACCCTGGATATAATCACGTGTTTACCCTAAAACACTGCTAATAACATCACTTATATAAATACAGGACAAATACCTTGGAAGTATTTGTAGTTTTATTAAAATAGTGTTTTAAAGAGATACCTGTAGGCTGCTATTTTGCTTTGGTTATGACATCAAATGGTTGTCTGTGTCTTCTGGTGGTTGTCAAGGTAACAGCCTCTAGGGAGCAACTATGGCAGGAGCAACCATGGCAACAACCAAAAGCAACCATTTGACATCATCTACCCAGAATGCATTGTGTCTGGACAATATGGCTGCTCCCAGTGGCTCCAAAACAATGACAATTTTATAAAAATAGTAAGCAGTTATATATTTGTTTGTAATTTATTTTAGCAAACATGACCTGTACTAGCATTTTAGCCATATATGTCTTTATAGTCAGGGATCCCTTTAAGCTATCAATGGTCGTCCTCCTGACCATGTGAAGCTCCACATCTTCTGCTGCTCCTTATAAACTGGGGCAGTGAAAACCTCAGAACTGAACAGGAAATGCTCAGAAGTACAGAACTTAAACAAGCCAGCTTATGTCTTGTGCACAGAGCCAGTTGAACCAAGAAAACTCCCCATTTGGTTAAAATGTGTTTTATGTTTATTTTGGATCCCCATTAGCGCAGTCTCGCTGACGCTATTCTTCCTGGGGTCCATACAATTTTTCTTCAATTACAGATATAGGCTACATTAGATGCCTTAAAGATATATATTAGAGACATTATAGATATGCTTTAGATACATTAAAAATATACATTAGAGGCAAAAAGCCCAAAATTTCCTTTTTTAATTTTTTCATATTTAATGCATATACCCATAACATATAAACACAAAATTTAACCTCAGTACGAATAAACACACAGACCTTCTCGATGTGTAATTTATCTCTCAACATTGATCTGGGTGACAATGATCTAAAAAGAAAACTTACATTCTGTGAAGTAAAAACCTCTAAACTCATTTGTGTCTTAAAAAAGATTTTAATAATACTTTAATTCTTGTAATATTCCCTTCTGGAGGTATTGTCTTTGGTAAAATGTTCCATTTGTGCATCGCTCTATAAATAAAAGTCTGTTTTATGCAGTTTGATTTAGTTTTCGGTAAAAATATTTTCTTTCAGAGACATGCCTTGTGGTATAATTGTGCTTGTCATTGTTACACCAGACGTTTGGTGTAGAAAGTGAGGTCTTTATTACCTCTGAACAGAGCAAACAAACAGGACACCCAGAGCATGCGATACGTTCTTTTCAGTAACACAGAACAGACTGCATTATTTGGAAACTTGACCTCTGTTGTTGCAGCTTGTGCCACCTCTTGGCAGAGATGTATAACTGCACAAACACAAACAGTTTAGCCTACACTTATTCAAGTGCTACATCATCACTGAATGAAATATTTTGATAAATTATTTTTGATAAATGATTGCAGCGCTTATGTGGTTCTCGGGAAACTTGGGACAAACGAGGCTAAAAGCAGTAAATGATAAAAGCCAGGTTTAATGATCGCGTTCACGTGTTTGTCAAGTTTAAAATGACTGTCAATAGTAACGCTGAGGTTGGTGAGAGCTCATCTGACCTGACCTAGTGGGCCCCAGTCCATGAGGGAGTCAGGGTTGAAAAACACAATGAACCAAAGCAGTTAAAAACCCTGTAAATGAAAGCACAATGATGCATGTGTTTTAAAGATTTTACTTTGTGATCCAGCTGAATAACGTCTAAATAAAAACATGTTAGTGTAGTCGTCTCTTTACACTGTTTAAATAGTTTGTAGCACTCAGACTTTCTTGTGTTCATTCCACTTTATCAGAGCCGAGCAAAACTGTAAAGCAACTTTGAGTGTTTAGAACATTCTATACGACTAAAGCATTATATCATTAGCGTCCATTAGCCTGGAGTGACCCTGCGTCTACATTCATGTACTTCATAAATACTGCAGAAACCTTCCACGTTATACAGCTCCATTCAGTGTGTAAATGATTTCAAATACCTCGAAATACTAGATTAATAAGTGTATCTTTTACCGATCTTTCTTGTGTTGCTTCGTCTTAAAACCGTGACAAACAGACTAGAGCCGTGGACATAATACTGAATACAACTTGTTTTAAAGCTTGAGTAAACACGGATGAGTAATGCAGTATACTTCAGAAAACACTACGAGTGAGACGATGTGAGGCTGGTGAAAAATGATTGTCGTGATTTTCTTGGAGACAGATTCTTTTCTGATTGACCCTGAGTACAATCTTCTGCTTTTTCACAAAGTTCCTCCTTCACTGTGATGGGCTAAATCCAGCTGTTAAAGGATGAGCAGTGTTGACAAAGAGATTTCTAACATTAATAATGACTTTAGACATAAAAATATGCTAAAAAATGTATGTTTCAGTGATAAAAAGAAATATTTTGTAAATCTAACTTGGAAAAAAAAGCTAAAATTCACCTTTTTATGACGTGAAAGTGCAGCAAAAACTAAACGCAACCTTCAAAAATCATAAGAAGCCCAAAGTGGCGATAAAGAAGTGGACCTGGCAACTCTGAGACTAAAGCCGGCTGCACACTAGAGGAGTTTAAGATCTTTTACCCTTTTTAGACGTGTCAGAAAACAGAATGTTCCACAGACATAAGAACATTTACAGTGATTCTTAGTCTGACAGTGAAGAACAGAGACTGGACAGACTTGTGGAGCAGCAGTGAGTGTGTCACAGAGTGTTTTCTTTTATAAAAGTGAAACAACAACGATGAAACTCCAGAGGATTAAAGCAGGTTTATAAAGGAGCTGTTCCACTCACACAGCAGTGTAAAAGTCATGTTCTAGAGTCTAGTAAAGGTGCTTCTCACATCGTTTAAGCAGCTCGTGTGTTGGAGATGACGATCCTGCACTTTGACTACGAGCACAAAGTGTTATATTTATTACATTTGAAGCGTCGTCGTCACAAGGCAGATGCACCAGAGGCTTCTGTTGTAAAGGTCTTTGCCCGTGCAGCAGGTCAACCTGACAAACAGATTAGAGATGAGCCTTATTGTCTTCTCACAGGAGAAATTGGTCCTGGACATCAGGGACACAGTAAACATTACATACTAGGGATGCACCGATCCAGCTTTTTCTGTTCCGATATCGATCCCGATATTTGGTTTTAACTATCTGCCGATTACTCGATATCAACCGATACCAGTGAAAGGACTGAAATTGCTTCTTTTTCTTATAAAAACTTAATACATTTGGCCATATTGTGTCATGTAACTGTTGTTTATAGTGCAAGTCACAACTTAACAACTTAGTCTGAATAAAATGTCCAATTTTATGAATTGCTATGGATCAACACCAGCCTGTAAAGTAGTCTCATTATGTCCAATTAAAGGCACAGTCACGATATCGGCTGAACCGATATCATGGAGTCGATACCCGATCCAGCAAAATGTCCTGGATCGGCACCGATATCCGATCCAGGTATCGGATCGGTGCATGCCTAATTACATACATATCAACAAATAAGATTCAACCAAGAGTGACACAGTCCACAAAAAAGGAACATTATTCACATCCACAGTGAACAAACAACAATTGCACAACACACATGGCTTTAGGGCACAGTTCTCAGTGAATACAGCACTTTTATCCAAAGTAACTTTACTATAGAGGGACACGGGCGATGTGCCCACTTTCTTCCTGTAGAAAGAGCTGTGTAAAAAAGCTCCGTTGTCAGTAACTACAAGAGTTTATCACTGTGAGAAAACAAAAGTTCTGCTGCTAAATCAACATCTGTGAATGAAATTTGATCCCACGACTCTTAAAAAAGTGACATTCAGGTGAAAATAGGAGACAGACGTCTGTCAGACCGATTCAGACCTGATCAAAGTCACCATCTCTCGTTCTGTTTTGTTGTTTAATTCAAAGAAGTTTCCCCATGTAACCAGACGGAGAGGAACTCTTTCCACATAACACATGAACAGTAGAGCAGAAAGTGACGTCGACCAAAATCCCTCTACTGCACGACATCACATGGTCTGAAAGACAATTGCACTCATCCCTATAGACTGGCCTTAGTAAGATTATTGCAACCTAGACATACAGTTAATATTGTACTCCTCTCTATTGGCTTTTATAAAAACAAAGTAAGTAATTATTGCATTTCCCAAAAGACCGAGTGCTCTCTCCCTTCTTAACCACGTAGAAACTCTTCCTTTTCCATCAAAGCAGTTTCTTCTGATGAGGAATAAATGAATATTTATAGTGCCTTACATTGGGACGTCCTGTGCCTTTTGCCTGAGGCCAGTAGTTCGTTTGATTTGACAGAATGTGGGTATAATCTCTCTTTTGTTTTCTGTTTAATTGTAGCTTCATCAAACCTGCCTGAGAAAGAAAGTGGAGTGGGAATACAGATTATTTTCGTTGCTCTCTTGGTTAAGTTTTTAATTTGTGGCCTTGAAGCTTGACAGAGAAGTTGCCACACCATGTTGTAATTCCATATCTGATGATAGACCCGAAATTCCGGTCAATGAGGAGAACAACCGGTCACATATTATTGCCTTATGCAAACAACAGCACAATAATTCTGGTAGTACGCGCTTTCACCTGCCCTACAATGTCTATTCTATAATGAAGTGTCTTAAAGTGAACCCTGACTATAACGACAAATATGGCTAAAATGCAAGTACATCTCATGTTTGTTCAAATAAACTACAAACAAATATAAAACTGCTTACTATGTTTATAAAATCTGCATTGTTTTGAGCTACTGGGTGCCGCCATATTGTGCATTCTGGGTTGATGACATCAAATGGTTGCTTTTGGTTGTTGCCATGGATACTCCTGTGGTTCGATCGGTGAACAGTTGAAACAAAAACACCACTGACAGTGTCCAGTTCTTGCCTCTTCCTCTTGATTATCTTCAGTTTTACAAAATTCCACATAATCGTTTTGTATTTGGCCAAACTCCAGCTCAAACTGAAAGGTTTTAACTGTTGAATTTATGTTGCTTAGTTACCTGTTACCTTGACAACCACCAGAGGGCAGACAGACAACCATTTGACGTCACAGCCAGGACAAAATGGCAGCCATGTGATTTCTTTAAAACATGATTTTGATAAAACTACAAACACTTTGAAGGTTTTTGTCCTGAATTTATATAAGTGATGATATTCTAAGTGTTTTAAGGTAAACATGTGATTGTAGCCAGGGTTCGCTTTAAACTGTTACCTATCATAATGACAAGACGCACTTTGATTTGCGCCCGTCTTCAGACTGAACCAGAGCCAAGCCAGCGTCAATCCCCGTGTCTGAGACGAAAGCCCTGAGCGCATCGGGAGCGCGCATCCCACTTTTAAACCGGAGATTTCCAAGTTCAGCGCGAGGTTTTAGTGACAGTAAAGGCACATTCTAACGGGCTTCATGTGTAAAGTGTTGTACCTGTTTGTCTCCTGCAGAAACTCGTCTGTTTTGCTGATTCAAACGCCTTCCCGTGTTTGCCTCTCTATTTTCTCTTTTTTCTCCACCTCATAAGCGACGCACTTTCATTGCACGCATGAATTCTTTTCACATTGCGTATTAAGCCGCTGTATTCACGTGCGAGTAAAACGTTTTGTCTCGAGTTGAAAAGAAAAAAGCAGGTCTACGCAGCACGCCCTAGTTTCTCTGAGCACCTGTCAATCATCTGCGAGCAGCGCCAGGATCACGTGTATCAGCGCGAGCCTTGTCTAGATTCTGAACCCCAGCAGCGCCCGGACTGACCGCAGAATGAACTAATGTGGAATTATCATGAAATAGTCTACAGTAAATCATGTATCATTCCTCAGAAGACTTAAGAGAAGTAACAGATGCATCAAAGCATGGAAGATTGAATTGTTCGACTGTAAGAAACAAGTGTATTCATTTGTTTGTACAGCCTGTGCTCTTCTTTAATGAATGATTGTACGAGCTGAAATGTGTTTATTTGTGGTTTTGTTTTGTTTGTGTCAGAGCGTTTCCTGAAGATGAAGCTGCTCAGTGAGTCGAGGGAGAATCAGCCCACAGCCTTCATGAACCACGTCCTGACGCACTCCAACACCACACAGGTCAAACATCACACTGAACCGGCTCTCAGCTGTACTTTATGAACTGTACTGGTGTATTTGTGGCACAGAAATAGGAAAAAAATTAGTTTGTGAATTAAAAAGTACCTAACTTGTTATGAAAATGTAGGAATAAAAAGTACAAATACTTTTTGAAAAATGTAAGAAGTAAAAAGTCACTACAATTTGTAATACTAGTACAGATACACTAAAACAATAACAACAAAACTACTTAGGTACAGTATTTGAGTAAAACCCCTGTCATTACTGTAATCAATAACAATATGCACAATGTCCATCCATCCATCCTCCTCCGCATTATCCGGAGTCGGGTCGCGGAGGCAGCAGTCTGAGCAGGGAGGCCCAGACTTCCCTGTCCATACACCTCCTCCAGCTCTTCTGGGAGGATCCCGAGGCGTTCTCAGGTCAGTCCAGAGACATAGTCTCTCCAGCGTGTCCCGGGTCTTCCCCTTGGCCTCCTCCCAGTGGGACATGCCCTGAACACCTCACCAGGGAGGTTTTGTCCAGGAGGCATCTGGTACAGATGCCCGAGCCACCTCAGCTGGCCCCTCTCGATGTGGAGGAGCAGCGGCTCTACTCCGAGTTCCTCCCGTGTGACTGAGCTTCTCATTCTCATAGGTGAGGGTTGAACGTAGATTGACCGGTAAATCTAGAGCTTTGCCTTTCGACTCAGCTCCTTCTTCACCACAACGGTTCGATACAGCGACTGCATCACTGCAGACGCTGCACCGATCCGCCTCAATCTCACCTCCATCCTTCCCTCACTGTGAACAAGACCCCGAGATACTTGAACTCCTCCACTTGGGGCAGGACTCTCCTCCACCTGGAGAGGGCAAGACACCTTTTTCCGGTCGAGAACCATGGCCTCAGATTTAGAGGAGCTGATCTTCATCCCAGCAGCTTCACACTCGGCTCAAACCGTCCCAGAGCATGAGGCAGGTCCTGGTTTGATGAAGCATCAGATGATGATGGATGGATAGATGTTGGCTATGCACAATTGTGTTCATAAGCCCTCAAATATTTATTTAAAGGAACCATAAGATTTTGATTTCAGAAACATACTTTATATGTGTCCACAGATACAAGGTCAAATATATTATTATTTTACTGAAGTTATTCTTTTTTCTGAGTTATTCTTAATTATAAAAGCAACAGAAATGATGACGTTGTTGATGTTTACATTTGGTGTTTTGGTTCTCTAGAGGATTATCCAATCAGAAAGCAGAATGAGCCTCACACGACTCTCTCATTTGAGTTGTCAGTTTTAGAAGCTGATTTTGAGTCAGGATCATGTTTGAGTTTGAACTGATGTAGCAGCAGGACACAGACACAACTGTCTGTGATAGGCTCATGCACTTGGTTCCACACAGTTCTCATTAGGCTCCACCCACACTGTACAAATGCTCTTCTTGGGAACAAACCATGACAAAGAGTCAGATGTCTGACAAAGTGACTCTCTGGTTATTATAGATTCATAGTTAAACTTATTCCTGATTGGTCCACAGCTTCTCGTCTTCTTTTCACACTCTGGCTCTGGTCTCCTCAGGTGTCGGCTCCGTCCAGCCTGGTGGAAGCCTCTGCTCAGCTGGACTCTTGTGTCCAGGCTCTGGAGGAGACGGAGGAGGAGGGTCTGCAGCCTGTGGACATGGTGTCTCTCATACAGCTGCTGTCCCTGACCGCGGACGTCCCACCGGAGACAGAACAGGCTCCGGCCAATCAGAGCGAGGGGCGTGTCCAGAAGCTGAGCCAGGACTTCATCAGTGTGGCCGACAGCGTGATCAGCCAGGACAACGCTCACAAGTGGCAGGCCATCAAAGAGGTGCACACACTCACACTTTATTCTGCTCTTAAAGCTCAAGTACCTCACTTTTTACTTGTAAATGAGTAAACTTTTTCTACAAAAGTGTACATGATAATTGCAGCACTTTGTTAAAAAATAAGACCACTGAGAACTGTCTGAATTGGATAGTAAGGTATTTTAGTTTGATCAGCAGTGGAAAGCAGCTCTCTGATTGGCTGAGCTTGCATGATTTGTAAAATGAATACATATTGTCAATAACAATCATGTGTCGAAGAATTTATGAGGGAAAGTTGATATATTGTATTGTATTGTATATTGATATTGTAAGGGATCTAGAACTGTATGCTACATAATAAAAGTCTATATCTGGCTGTCCAACTCCTCCCTGGACTGGCTCAGTTTTTTGTGTCTGATTTTTTTTGCCACTCTATAAAAAGTTTGCAAATATTTTCTTGATTTCCTTGAACCATTTTGGGGGAAAACTTTAAGGGAATAGGTGGGTTTCACATTCTAGAATTCTTGGCAGTTATAAGCCAGGTGGAGGGCAAGAGGCACTTTTTCCTATTAGTAACATTGGACTTTGCCATTGAATATTTCAAAAAATAATTTGCTAATTTGAAAAGTGGCGATTTCTAGGATGACTAGACCCATTACTCGTTTGCTTTGCAAAAATAAACTGCATTTAAACAATCTTCATTTTAGCTGCCCTCCACCTCATTGAAATAACATTGGCCTGTAGAAGGTTGTGATGTCACGTGAAACCCACCTATTAAAGACATAATAAAAATGAAAAATGACAGAGGCAACAAACATGCCCATGGTCTTAAATTTTGATATCCAAGGTCTTAAAAAGTCTGTACATTTTATTCTAGAAGTTGTGCAGGAACTCTATCAATAAACTAGAGATGGACTGATATATATCAAAATACAATGGAGCGTCATTACATTGTGTGGAAGAGACATGTACCTGGTGAATAATAGTTTACAGGGTTCCCACGCGTCCTGGAAAACCTGGAAAATAATTAGCTCAATTTCCAGTCATGGAAAACACATGAAAAATGAGAAAAACAGCCAAATGTCATGGAAAATATAATGTTTTTCTGGAAATGATTTGGCTCAATAATAAAATGTATAACAGTGCGCAAACAAATGAACCAGATTTTTGCAATACAAACATAGTAGTCAAAAAATAGTAATAAATGCCTTTGTACTAATGTAAAACTGCTAAAAAGTATAGGATTTGTAAACCCAGATTGCAAAAACGTACATCCAAAATTTAATTTATCATTTTTTCACTTGGCTGTTTATTCAAATGTTTTAATTGGAGGCATACATTTTTACAAAACAAGGTCAACAGTAGTTTGATTTTAGTTCAAAGGCCTGAGGTAAAAAGTGTCAAAAAACATGATTTTTTTCTAATGTTCTTCAGCCACTGGAAACCTGTAAAATGCATCAGAATGCACCAAAATTGAATTAATTTTTCAAAAACCTCAGGGGGAGGACCCCCAGACCCCCCACTCATGTTTTTCTCCCTGCGCCACTGCAAAAATACTGTAACTGTGATGCTCATGAAACACCAAAAAAAGGCTGTCAAAGCAAACTTTGACTGAGAACTGGCCACACAACGGTTTTATATAGTTTGATTGTCATAAATGTGGACTATTGGGCTGTCACAAACTTGGCAAAACAGGCTAAATATTGGTGATGTAGATGTCGTGATTACATTAAATCCTTGTTGCGAATGTCCTGGAAAATGTTCCTGGCATATGAGTGGGAACCCTGAGTTTAGGTTGAGGTGAAACTGGAGAGAACCACCAAGGCACAGCCAATCAGAGCGCTTCATTTGGCTCCTGATTCTTTATTTATTCACAAAGTGCCGCATTTATTATATAGACAATTTGCTGTATAAAATCAATGACAAATGCCATTCTGTTGTGAACTATTGCAAGCTGGTTTGTAGATTTGTCCATGTTCTTTTGAGAAATGAGCCAAAAACTGTAACTTAATGACAAACTGAGCAGACAATACGATCCAGAACCACTAGAGTGCAGTGTTCTCATAGATATACCGACCTTTACTGAACCGTTTTACCTGCGTTGTTCCAGTTCAAACCCTACAGCGACCTCATAACTATCTGTAGAAGTCCATAATTGTACTTTCATGACTATAACAATCACTTTTATAACAAAATACTTCTTTTACCACACTCATTATGTTTATACTTGGCCCTGTCTCCATTAAAACTCTCATCGAACGCCATTTCAAACATGGCATTTTAACAATCCCATCAACAATTTCTCCATACTTGAGAGAGAACAGGCTGTAACCACCGTCAACACACTTTGCATTCTTACAAACTCCTCTTCACTATTGACGCGTATAGATCTGTTCATTACAAGTGTTGTGTTTCTGCCGTGTCCCCGCCTCTCCCTCTCTCTCTCTCTCTCTCTCTTCTTCTCGTCTTCTCTTCTTCTCAAGGACACGCCGCGCTGCTGAGGCTCAATGTAAGCGCGGCACTTTGGAGCAGCCCCCTCTCCAGGCCCTTTTGATGGAGCTCTGAATCGAGAAACGAGGAGGAGGAGGAGGTGGCTCTGATACAATAATGGTCCACAAGAGGAAGGCTTAGCTATCAAACTGTTCCGACCGGCACAAAGCATGTTTTCTGTCGTGCAGGTTTCTTAAGTGGTTATTTGGAAATTCTGTAGATTTAAAAAAAGAAATCTTAGGCTTTATGTGTCTGTTTGCAAATGTCATTTTAGAGTCACGTCTTTTATTCGGACACACTGCTTCATCGATAAATTGTTCCAACAACGAGGCGAATGAGGTCTCTGAATGAATCTAATATGATTGGGTTCACCTTTAATCAGATCTGACTAGGCACTACAAGGGGTGTAACGATACGTTTTAAGAACGATACGATACATTTCGATATGAAGCCAAGAGATACGATTACAAACCGATTTTGGGTTTTTGGGAACGATACGATTCAGAAAGATACAGCTGTTTTAAAACGATATTTCGATTCGGTTTGATAACTTACGACATAAATAAAATCATTACTAAGATTTTGCATTAAATCAAAACACAATTATTTTACATTGCACATAAAAAACTGCAACTTTTCCCACTTAAACACAATTTTAGTAGCATAATAAAATAAGTGACCCACATTTCACCATCTGATTGAATCATTTTCACACAGATGCAGAAGTGTGTTGAGATGGGAGTCTGAGAACTTATTGTATCTTTGTGACTTATCATTAGATTCAGTATTAAATCCACAAACATCTGCAGGCTCGGAGTTTTGACTCAAAGCACGTTAACGTCGCGTCTCGTACTGGACATGTCCCAAATGTGACAGATTGGCAGCAAAGCTAAGCCTACACAAACACACGGGTCTGTTTTATATTAAACATAAGTGGGATGTTACAACTCTGGGCGCGTGTTTGCAGCTCGTCTGGTTCTTTTCGGAGTTCGAGTCATTTCGCAGCGTTACCTCCGTGGTCCGGTTCGGCGTCACCTCCGCGGCTTTGTCCATCGTAACGTTGCTTCCGCTGTCCGCGCTCTCGCAGGCACGGGTGCGCACCGGGACCCGTGCCCGCAGGATGGTTTGGAATACAGCGCTGTCTGTCTCCTCCGCTGGGCTGTGTTGCAGCGGCGTTGCCGTCCGGGAGTAGAACAAGTGCTGCAGGCGCTTGATGATGACGCAGCGCGGAAAACCAGTGTATTAAAAGCGCACTTAATGAAACATTTAGGTGAAAAATACACTACTAACAATGTTGTTTGTCTGTATGGTTTATGTTTCGCCATATATCTAAATAAACCGATTCTTTGGGCTTAGATTCGAAGCGATTCAAAGTTGCATCGATGTGTGGCCTGGATTGAGGATAACTAGTAGAACGCCGATGATGCAGCGGATCGTAAGGGCTGTGCATCGATACTTCTATTATGTAGGTGAATCGTTACACCCCTAGTCACTACCAATAACATGTAGGGGAGAGCGGGGTTGATTGTCACATTTTTTACTTGGATTTGAATTTCTCAAAAACAGCAAATCTCACATGAATAATGTAAAATATGTTTTTAATGTGAATATGATCAATAACTTTTGAACAGAACTTGCACATTTGACATCCTTGCTTTCGGACTACAAATCTGATGCGGTAGAAAAGAACATGGCGGCTGTGGCCGGAGGTCCACACCAGTCCCTGCCCATTTATGGAAGAGTCTTGGCGGTGACGTCACAGACAAAAATACGTCACAGAAAATGCGGATATTCGAACAGGCTGAGAAATGTGGTGCAAATTGTATCTAAATATATCTTTGGAGCTGCTTAAGTGATTGATTTCAAGTTTTATGCACTTCTAGACACCCCAAGTGCACACTAGAGGGCATTTAAGAGCCAGAAAAGGTGATTTTGCGTGATATGTCCCCAAAGATTAAAGAAATGTGCAGATCTGTCACTCAGTGGCTGGGGCTGGCTCTCTTCTCATCACCGTGCTTTCTCCACACGTCTACAGCCACTGCCGGGTCTGTGCTCTCTGACTGTCTGTCCTGCTTTCCCTCTCAACGTCTCACCTGCGTCCATCTTCTCCCAGACTGTCGTGCTGCGCAGGTGTGTGGATGTGGCCCTGATCAGGTTGTGTTAAAATAAAAAAAATGTACCAGAGTCCACCGGCCCATGGAGCGAGCGGCCGTTCTGTGCTTGTCCAGAATGAGCGACTAAAGAACTACAGCCCTAATGTTTGGAACTATTTTTGAAAGAATCATACTGTACTTTAGGCATTTTCCCACATGCAAGTACCAAGAACTAGTGTTCACATTTCTCCAGTTCCTGTTTAAGTCAGAGGAACTGCCCTGGCCCCATGTTTGTGTTCACACAGCAGCAGTTTTCTGAAAGTGGGTCTAACTAGCAGAAGCATCTGTAAAGTCTGGATCATTTAAATAATTCATTAAGTAATGTTAGGATAACGAAAGTTGTCTTTGTTCGATTTCACAGAAAACTATAATGTGCAAAACTTAAAAACATCACTGAAATTAACAATAAAACTAAGTGATTCACTGTAATTCCTAATAATAGTAATATAGGCTACTATTTACAAATAAATACATACATTTTGGGTGTTACTGCCTTTAAATCATTTTTGTTAAGGATAAGGAAAGTTTATCTAAATGTGAGTGTGTGCAAAACATGTTTCAAAACAAAGTTAGTATTGTAAATGTGTTTGTGTCACCAAAAGGTTCCTGGTCTGACTGAAAGTACCTGCCCCAGAGCAGGAGCTAAAAAGTCCCTAAACTGTGGCCCCAGTTCATAGTTCCTGCTCTGTGTGAATGCTCCCAAAAAGTTCCTATAATGGTAAAAGGGCTATTTTTAAAGTCTTTGTTTCATGCCTGTGGTTATTTACATCAAAATGAATGTGTTTTGTGGTTGTATATCAGAAGAGATTGTATTATTTAAGAAGTAATCAATGCTCTCCAAACGTCTGGGGAGCCGCACCACACTTTGAGAGCGTTATTTTTGTCATTTAAAATCTTCATTAGTTTAACATTAGACCGACTGAACATTCGACTGATGTGTGATGTTACTAAAACTACCACATCTAATTTGTGACATTTGCTTTGCTACGTTTATAAACCCAACATAACAATTGTAATTTTCTGCTTCTTGAGCCTCAAAGACAGAACCAATCAACCAGAATACATAACTTTGACTAAACTATCAGCAAGTTAAAAGTTCAAAGCTTATAACAATTGTTTTTTTTACTGTTTTATGTCCTGTAGTGAAATAAGAATATATAAAAATTAAATCAAATGTTTTTCTTTATTTTTCTTTGGAAAGCTGTGGTCTTGTTTGGGGGTGACGGGGCGCAGACTTCACTTGGTGTTCAGGCAAAAGCAGCAGTTGTACAGGGCGGGAGTGGAAGTGGGCGTGGAAGTGGGCGTGCCGGGTTGTTCTCCTTCTGTGGGCGGGGCCAGGTGTTTATAGATCGTGTTCATGATGACGTCGATGTACTCCTTTCCGATAGTGGCCTGCTCTCTCACCCATATCTTCTGCCGGTTCTCGCAGAGGTCGCGGTGGATGCATGCGGCCAATTGTTTGATTTTCTGTTTGTCCGGTTTGGTGGCGGCGTTCCAGACGGCGGGGCCCGACCGCAGTTCTTCGTGGAGAATGTCAGTCAGCGACGTCAATTCGGGTTTCTGCTTGGACTGGAGCGCTCGAGACGCGACTTCAAACGCCAAGCCGAAGATGTCGAAGTTGTAAGTAGGATAGGTCCCGGTCTCAATCGCATCAACGTGCGCTGCGGCTTGTGTGGTTCTCATCTCGACAGGCAGGACCATTTCCTCCTCTGCATAAGACCAGTCTCCAGTGTCTCCAAAATCTTCCTCGGATAGTGCGGCAGGCAGTTGAAGAACGTCCTGCATCTGTGGGGACATTCTGGCGACGACGCTGACTGGACGGGTGTCTGCGGACTCTGCGGTCTCGGTGTCCAGAACGGCCCGGACCTCCTGGGCAGCTTCCCTCGTGCTGATGATTGGAGAAGCGTTTTGGAAGTGAACATGCTTCGCGGACGGTGCTTGGACTCGGGCCTGAGCGAGTTGGTCAATAGTGGGAGGAGTTAATTCATCTGATGTTACTTCGCTGCTGAGACATTTACAAAGAAAACAATCAGGAAGACGCCCGCGGAACTTTGAAGACGTGGCTTTATCCTTCTCTAGCTCTTTGTCAGAAGTGAGGGAAAAGTCTTCTGGCGACTCAGTTTTGTGCTCAGGTTTATGGAACGTTGAAGACGTGGCTTTATCCTCCTCCAGCTCTTCGTCAGAGGTGAGGGAAAACTCTTCTGGCGACTCAGTGTTGTGCTCAGGTTTAAAGCTTAGAAAAGGAAAAAACTTCCGTAGTTTGTCCATAATCTGTTGTTCTTTAGCTCTCATCTCTTTCTGCTCCTTTTCCTCCACAGACTGATCTCGAGACTCGTTGCTCATCTCCTTATACGAGGTTGCATTCAGCTGGTTTATCACCTCCTCACTCAGAACGCCAACCATGTTTTGGATAGACTCCTCGTCCGCTGTCTTTGTCTTTCTGAAGATGTCGAAACAGTTGCATGACAGTATTGATTCCTTCACAGTTCCAACAGTGGGACGAGGTGCATGATACGGTCGGTCCAGAGTGGAGCAGAATTCCTTGAATGCAACGACAATCTCTTGGCACGAGACGGTCACAAGCTCCAGGAAGAGCTGGGCCACCTTCGCTCTCTCTTCGCGCAGTGACAAGTCTGCGCCAGCCACGACTTCCCAAAATTTGTGAACAAGTGGTTCCAGTCTTTTTTTTGAGATGACTGGGATGATCCTGAATTCTGCCCTCTGCATCTGCAGCCCTGGCTTCTCCGTCTCCATGTCCAGGGTTTCTGCAGGGGAGAAAAGACATATTCAGGGCTTTTTAAAAATAAAAATGAATATCTACTCGCAAGTCGTGATCCACAGTATTTCACAATGCTGTTTCTTTTTTACAGGGTTTATTCAAAGAGATCATTTTCATTCATTCATTCATTCTCTACCGCTTAATCCTGTTAGGGGTCGCGGGTGACTGGAGCCTATCCCAGTGACTTTGGGCCTTAGGCGGGGAACAGCCTGGACAGTGGCCAACTTGCTGCAGGGTCAGACAGACAAACATTCACTCTCTCATTCACTCACTAAGGGTAATTTACAGTGATGTCCAATGAACCTAAACATACATGTTTTTGGAGGAAACCGGAGAAAACCCACGGTGACACGGGGAGAACATGCAAACTCCACCCAGAGAGATGGTGAGATGTTGATATGGTCCGACCCGGGAGTCGAACCCACGACCTCCTTATTGGGAAGCCAGAGCTCTAACCACTTGGCTACTGTACACCCCATTTTCTTATTTGCTAAAATGATCAATAACGCAATAAAAAAGATGCTTTTGAGTTTGTTTGTTGCAGTTAAAATGTCCTAAATCATTAATTGTTAGCAGACAAGCCGTTGCCACGACACAGAAATAAACTGAAGAAATGCCACACATTCTTAATGTTGCTAAGCATTTTTGGAATAAAAGAATGTCAGTGCATAACCACCATTGTTTTTGTGTGTTTTTGAAAGAAAATAACATTTTATTCATTTTTTTTAAGACCAAAATAGCTTTTACACACAATAACGTTCTGTTTGTTCTATGTATTGGTTTGTCTTAGTTTTTATTGTTTGCCATATGATGCTTTTTTTGTCTGTACGTGGGCTTAGTTAAATAAAATAAAAACAAAAACATTATTAACCATGTTTATTCGCATCTTTATTTTTCCCAACACAGTTATGCCGCTTCCTGGTTAACATACCTTTCCCAAAGCCCTAAACTTAACCAAATTAACTTAACCTAACCCTAACTCTAATCCTAACCCTAACCTTACCCAAATCCATGAAGTAAATATTTTAAAATATAAACTTTTGCTAGCATAGCCACCAATGCAAAGTGATGGTGTCTGGCATAACTGGGTTGGAGAAAAAAATCAGGCTGTTTATTCTAACTCCTCTTTATGATTGGTCGACGCTAGTGTTTAAGAAACATTATGTATCCAATTACATGCAATGTATACAAACATTTGAGACATTACATTGCATTACAATAATACAAAATACAATATTACAAAATTATTACAATATTATACCCATTACAAATAAAGTAAACATACAAGTATTATTGTATTTATATAATAGAATCATTGTCTACACTGTGTAAAAACAGTTATTCAGCCAATCAGCTTGTGTCATGTGCCCCGACAGGAAAAGCTATAAATTCATCTGTCAGATCGCTTTATTAAGAAATAACAGTAGATGTTTAAACATTTGAAGGCCTGACAGTTCGCTCTAGCTTACCTGATGCTTCCTGATGGTCGTCGCTGCTGTTCTTCTGCAGGTCCACTGGCAGAGTGTCGGTGTTTTGATTCAAGACAGCGGCAAAGCTGTAGTTATGGTAATAAAAACAACAACAGAACGTCACCTCATGAGTGTTAACATCTGATTGTAATCAAGTTTTGTGTTGTTGTTATGGAAAGAAAACACATTCTGGTTGCATTCTGGTGGGTCATCAGTTTTTGGCTGTGCTGTGTTGATCTGACACTAACTGCGTTTCCACCCTCTTGTTTTTAATGCTCATTAAGAAGTATTGAATAAGTCCAGGGAGGTGGAAACGGCAAATATCGCATTTAGAATCCCTAATGCGCATAAAAGTTTATACGCTCTCTAGAGGTGGAGTTTGTTTTATGCGCATAACGTCTGAAGCGAATTTTGAAAGCTGGAAACGCAGTTATTCACATAAACTCATGAAGCAAATTAAAACCCACGTGACCCCCGGGTTACATACCTGCTGCAGCGGCTCTGGAGGAGTGATGGAGGTGATAAACAAATCCAAAATAATCCACACAGACTGAGTTGTTTTGTCCAAAACGCTTCAGACACGCAAGCTGCACCGTTACACCACAAAAACAAAACATGTTTGCTGAGGTCCGCCGATCAAAACTAACCCGGAGAAACACAGCGCTGTTTGATCAAAAAACTTTATGTTTGTCCAACACTGCGGCGATTCAGAGCTCGTCCTTTCCACGACGGAGGAGTTGTGTTAAAAACAAAGACAGCAGACTTTTATTTTCACTGTTAAACAGATCCATCGCATTAATAAAGTGATAACTGGTCAAAGTTTGCAGAAGACGGAGCAGTCTGCCGCTACAACTTAATATTGAAGAATCTGCGGCTGTGAAAAAAAAGTAAAACCAAACAGACTGTGCATGTAGCGCCCTCTGCAGGATCAGCGGTGTTATGACAGCTCATGTTGCCATAACAACACCAAGATATGCGCTTTAATGGAAACGGAGATTAATTTGCCTTTTTTATTCGCTTTACTAATGCGAATTTAGACAATATGCGCATTTTATAAGGGTGGAAACGCAGTTAATGACCTCACCATCATGTTATTTATACAATCTGAAATCAGAAAATGCAAAAAGTAAAGTCTGTCTCTGCTCAGATTTATATATAAACCATCCCAGGCTGACTTATAAGTTATCACAATGACAGGTCTTTGTTCATAGCTCGTCTCAGAGCTCACAAACCTGAAGCTGGAGCTTTGAGAGCTGACTGTCGTCTGTAGGACATGACTTGTCTTCTGTGTTTTACATTGTTCTAGGGCTGCAACAGACGATTATTTTGGTAATCGATTAGTTGGCCGATTATTCTTTCCATTAATCGATTAGTTGTTTAGAACGTAAAATGACTTGAATACAAGATTTTTTGGCCTACCCCACTTAAAGGTGGGGTAGGTGATTTTTACACTGCAAACACAATTTAGGTTTTAAATCTGACAACTTCCTCCCTTAAATCCTTCGACACAAGGTTAATATCGACTTGTTTTCATTTTGGTTGCATTTGTGGCTTATAAACGTCTTTTTTACAAACAAAAATGTGAAACTGGAGTGACCACCCCAACCACAGCCAATCAGAGCGCTGCATTCAGCTCCTGATTAGAATTAAAATGCTTTATTATTCAGTTCAGACAGTACACAGAGGTCTCATTGTTTTCAAAAAGTGCTGTATTTACTACATACGTTTTAGTGGAAAGCACAAAGTTTACTTATTTACAACTAAAAAGTTAGCTACTCCACCTTTAAGGACGTCCTGGAGATGTAGATTTTAGGGTCAAAAGTTTAGAAATTCAAATATGAACTAAATCCTCTTTTGAACAAGCTTTGATACTTAAAAAAAATGGACAAAGTTTGACATTTTCAGAAGAGTTTTAGAAAAATCTTGAGCTTTATCAAACTAGTTTAAAAGGAAAATGTTTAAAAAAGAAAGTATTTGTATTGTGTAGAAAGTTGACGTGAAAAAAGCATTTTTAATTATTGCGGCTTCATATTTAGTGTCAAGAATCAAATCTATTCCTTTAGTTTGAAATTTTGTATCGTAACAATGTATGTAGGCAAACAAGTTTTTACATCAAAAACACACATTTCTGTTCAGTCTGATGTAGGACTGTAGTTCTTTAGTCGTTTAGTCGATTAATCGGTTGATGTAGTCTTGGTCGACCAAGCTTTTATTAGTCGGCCAAATCCTTTAGTTAGAGTTTAAGGATTGTATTCAACAGCAGCAGAATATTTTTATATAAACACAAGGTTTACTATTCATTTTCTGTATAAACTATTTACTCAAAGAGTATCTAGTTTTGATCCTAGTTTTAACATTGATTTACAATATTTTGGACAAATCTACTTTTAGCTCCAGAGCCTTTGCCACGCCCCCTTTTTAGTCGATTAATCGGTCGATGGGACATGTTTTTAGTCGACCAAGAATTTCTTCGGTCGACAAATTTGAATCTGGTGATAAATTTGAATCTTGCTGTTCCTTGTCCCACTCCTCTTTGGGAGTGTGTTCTAGGACGTTTCAGTGTCGAGGTCCCCCTGGTTGTCAGGACCTGGTCCCTCCCCACATGGACTCCTGCACCTCTTTCCTGTGAAGTCCT
This sequence comes from Mugilogobius chulae, assembly GCA_038363315.1. NCBI lineage: Eukaryota > Metazoa > Chordata > Actinopteri > Gobiiformes > Gobiidae > Mugilogobius > Mugilogobius chulae. The sequence goes on from CM076397.1 coordinate 32,019,832, forward strand.
TTGTCGTGATTTTGGGCTATACAAAAATAAATTGATTGATTGATTTATCGATTGAACGTTTGTTACGTTTATGACCACATTGACTTAGTGGATTAAATTAAGCAATTAGTGAGGCACCGGCTCATGGACCGGTACAACTAGCTGAAAGCCTCAAGTGGTTCATAAGGCTTCATTTGGCCATCAGTAGCGAAAAGTACTGATAGAATACAGTTTCTTTTTGCCTCTAATGATGGAGAACAAAAAGAACATGTTTGAAACTACATAAATCATGTTCATCGACCTGCTCTGTCTCCGCCCATCAACGATCAATATCCACAGGCCTGTTTCTTCTTCACTCACTGCCGGTAACGTTGAAGTTTGTGTGTGTTTTTAGGTGGTGAACGGACCCATGGACGTGGTGAAGAGCATCGACCGTTTGGTGACCAGCCTCAGCTCTCGTCTGATGGAGGAGAATCAACACGTGACCATCCAGAGCCCCAACATCAGTCAGTCCCACATCACACACTCACACGTTTATTATTTATTTATTTATACAGGGAGGCTCATGACACACACACACACACACTCTTACACTGGACAGAAGCACAGAAATATAAATGCAGCACTTTTGCTTTGGCTCCCATTTTTACGAGTCCGTATGGAGAAGGGAGACGATCCTCGTCAGAAAGGACACACGGCTGCTCAACAACAACAAGCTGAAGTTGGCTTTCTCACTACTTTCTCGTTTGGAGTTTGGATTAAAGGAATTATTTTTGTGAAGACTTGGGATCTGAGAAGAGGTTATCTGGGCGGTGAGTGTTTAAAACATGTTCACTTTAAGTTTCAATGTGACTTGTTGCTCACTGTAGTTTCAAGTCTTTAAAATCACTCATAAAGGCTTTTTCACACCAACACAACTCCCAGTCGCTGTCGGTAGGAGGAGCGACGCACCGTCTGTTCTAGTCTCTTTGGGGCGCATCGATGTAAAAAAGCATTCACACAAACACAATCCAAGCAGCCAACTGTCAGCGAACAAATGCCGAGTGAGCATGTGTGTGACGTAACGCTTGACGAAAAAGACAAAACAGAAGTTGTGCGCGAGTAGTTGTCAAACTCTGTGGCGAACAGATTTTTATCTTACCTCATGGATTAGGCTAAACTTCTATTTCCCGCTACAGTCCAGCCTTCGTACTACAGCTGTACTCCTCCATCTTTGTTTTCCTCGGACCAAGTAGTAGCCATTCTTCTCCGTACTTACGTCTCGTTTGAACCCGGCAAATAACAACAATCCATGCTGCAGGTAAATACTGTTTTCCATAAGCGTCATTTTCGGTTTTACGCACCATTTTCTTGCACACTGATTCGCTAGCCACGGGCCAATCAAACAGCTGCATATGCGGCAACTACCGACCGCTGACGATGCCGACTTTACAAGCAAGTCTTCAAAACCTCGCCTCCACGACGTGCTCCGCTCCTCTGACCCCCCAACAAACCCATTTACACCAAACACACGTGAGCCCCCTGTCGGCAGAAGTTGCCAAACCGGTTCAGACGGCGACCCTCGGCTTGGTGTGAAAGAGCCTTAAGAGGCAAAGTAAGACTAAATGTGACCTAAATAAACCCAACTTAAAATCACTAAAACCAGACACCTGCTCCTAATAAAAAAGTATTTTTCTATTTCTAATTATATCGGCTGTCATATCGGTTATCGGCAGCTTCAGTCGCCTCTATATCGGTATCGGTATCGGTTCCCAAAAAGCCAAGTCGGTCAGGCCCTATAGTCCATATTATTTGTCCTTAAGCCTCTCTTAGTTCATCCAACATAAACACGGACACTTTGAAATAATCCGTCACATGAAGATGCTGATTAGACAGGATGATTGTAGAACAGGTGTGTCTTTAGCCCTGTTTCCATCGGCTTGGGTCGGGGCGGTACGGCACGGTCCTATGTTGTTTCCACTGCGCAAAGCGACCCGCTCTGCCCCGTTTGCTGGGTCCATAGTGAGCCACTTTTAGCCCTGCCTTTAGCCTGGACCCTGGAGCAGACCTTACAGCTGTTCCTCCTTTAGGCTCGATGATTGGACAAGAGAAAACACAAGCTCAGGTGAAAACAAGACGGAAAAGAGCAGAAACATGAAATAATGTTCCTCACCAAACGCCGACTTGATCCCCTGACAAACCGCCACATTTCCACTGATGAAAACTTTATTTGCTTCTCCAATAGACTTAGCAAAGCAAAGTTAGCGCATTAGCATCAGCTGTTTCCTGTTTGTCGAGGCAAAACACTGTAAAAAACTGTAAACATGTGCCTAATGTGTCCAACATAATCCAGCCTCAAATCATTAAACAAAACCCGTGTAATAAGCATCATAGAGTCGCAGAGGCTTTGCAAAAAAAGTTAAATAAATTATATGAAAGTGACGATAAACCGGAAGTAGTTTCACATAGAGTCACAGACACAGACTTTAAATGATCACAGTCTTTTGTGAATCACTCAGATTGACACCAGGAAGAAAAGGTATAATCCAGGTACATTTTCTTTTTTATTTATTTAAGAAAGCCTGTGTAATGTGTGAGTGACGTAATAAACACTCAGGAGCCTGGACCTGCAGTGGAAACACTCACCATCATTAACATAAGCGGCCCAAACCGCTCCAAAGTAAACCGGTCTGACCCAGGCCAATGGAAACGTGGCTTTACTTTACATTCATAACACACTTGTCCAGTTCCATTGGGTAATAGTGAATGGTGAAACGAACTCTGATTCAGTCCAAATGTTCAGAATCTGGTCCGGTTGGAGGAGAGCGGAACAAAACCAGGAAGTGAACAGTGACATGATCCACACTAATCGCGTTTCCACCCCCTTGTTTTTAATGCGCATTAAGAAGTATCGAGTAAGTCCTGGGAGGTGGAAACGGCAAATATCGCATTTAGAATCCCTAATGCGCATAAAAGTTTATACGCTCTCTAGAGGTGGAGTTTGTTTTATGCGCATAACGGTTGAAGCGAATTTTGAAAGCTGGAAACGCAGTTATTCACATTAACTCATGAAGCGAATTAAAACCCACGGGACCCTCGGGTTACATACCTGCTGCAGCGGCTCTGGAGGAGGACTTGGGTGATAAACAAAGGCAAAATAATCCACACAGACGGAGTTGTTTTGTCCAAAATGCTGCAGACACGCAAGCTGCACCGTCGTACACCAAGCAAAAACAAAACATGTTTACTGAGGTCAGTCGATCAAAACTAACCCGGAGAAACACAGCGCTGTCTGATCAAAAAACTCTGTGAAACTTAATGTGTCCAACACTGCGGTGATTCAGAGCTCGTCCTTTCCACGGTGGAGGATTCGTGTTAAAAACAAAGACAGCAGCCTTTTATTTTCGCTGTTAAACTGATCCATCGCAATAATAAAGTGATAACCGGATAAAGTTTGCTGAAGACGGAGCAGTCTGCCGCTAACAACTTAATATTGAAGAATCTACGGCTGTGAAAAAAGTGAAACCAAACAGACTGTGCACGTAGCGCCCCCTGCAGGATCAGCGGTGTTATGACACAGCTAGGGCTGAACAACTAATCGATTTAATCGATTAAAATCGATTATTAAAATAGTTGTCAACGAATTTGGTCATCGATTAATCGGCTAAAAACTTTTGCGCTCAGTCCGCTGTGATCCAGCGGCTTTGAGTGGACACCTTCAGCGGCTTTGTAGAGCTCTCCCTCGATTCTCTCAAAGAACAGACGAACACAAACCATGTGCCTGTTTAGCGACCTTTTAATCCCATAATAATAGCCGAGAGTAACCTTCCGGAGGTGGTGTAGGCTATAGCTTAATCTCATAAAGTTACGAGTTTGTTATTTCTCCGCGGGTGAGTCGGCCGCTTTCAGCGCTTAGACTCGCGGTAACTTTCTAGAAAAGTCCCGCGGTAAATCTAGCGTCTTTTTGATTTGTCTTTGCTGTTCCACGAGCTCCTGCATGTGCTTTTTGTAAAGTTTTCTCTGATAAAGTTAAAAGCCGTCCACAGCGTCGCTCTCCTCTCCTCTCACCAAAAAAGCAGCACCAGCAGGCCCCGCCCTTTCCCCTCCGTACCATGGCGACGCAGTTTGAGTGACAGGAGTGAGAGCTGAACACTCGCAAACTTAAACTTTTAGATATGAAACAAAACAATCATAATGATGATCTTAACAGGGCCTAATAGATACAAATGCTAATAACAGTAGGCCAGGCCTATGCATTAGATGCAGCAGCAACACTTATAATTAGTTTTATATGACTTAAAACAAGTTAATCTCATTGGCTCATTCTTTATAGATGCTTTAAAATATTATGAGCTCATAATAAAAAGCAGCAGTCCAAAGGTCCAAAAAATTGAGATTTTATTTTTTGGCCACATTGCCCAGACCTATAATAACCACATTAAAAGAAGTAGCTAGACAGCAAAATCTGGTTATTCTACTTTATTTTTGTATTTTCTTTTCATTCAAGAAAAGCCCAGTGTGTTCATTAAGTGCACACAAGTTGTCTTTTGCATAAATACATTTAATAAAATGCAAAACACCTTATATTTATTATTTTGTCATTTTTATCCGATTAATCGATTAATCGATCCAATAATCGACAGATTAATCGATTATCAAAATAATCGTTTGTTGCAGCCTAGACACAGCTCATGTTGCCATAACAACACCCAGATATGCACTTTGATGGAAACGGAGATTAGGATCAGAATCACAACAAACTCATGTGTGAGATCGATAATGAGACAAATAGAATGCAATAACACATGAAAGTAACGAGAGGACAGTTACTGATGTGGTTTTACTTAATTATGATCACACTCTGTATATCACAGTTATCTCTACAGAAGCAGTGTTTCCCATAGAGGAGATCATGGCGGCCCTCCATAGTCTAAAACATTTGACTGATGGGGATATAATATTACTTGAAGCTGGTAGCATTGCAAGAACATAGGTAAGGAGTTATATTTAATCTATAAACAATATTTTTGATCAGTAGAGGCAGAAAGTGCATGAAATAACATATATTCAAACATGGGCCATTGTACCACCATAATTGTGGGAAACACTGAGAAGCATTAATAAACTAGAGTGACCTTTGTCCATTTGACATTGTGAACATATAACACATAAACCTAATCTGTTGGTCCTTTAAATCCGGAGCTTAAACGTGGAGCAGGCGTCGGAATGTCGTTACTAGGCAAACGCTGACGAACCAAAATGTCTGTCCTTCACATGTTCACTGCCACATTGTCTTGAAAAAGATCGATGAAAACATTCTCAAATCAGATTCCTGAGATAAAAGACTTCTTACAC